>VIBL01000559.1:0-36140 GCA_008271625.1 Lutraria rhynchaena | reverse complement strand
AAAGCATCCTATCTTTTTACCATCTGAAATAACTCTTTGCAAACAGATTTTGAATATTAAAAAATAACTTTTATTCTACATATCTAACTTTTAACAAATTTTCTTCTTACAAAACTAACTGAAGAACAAATATCGAGTGAAAAAAATTCTTACGTGTTTCAGCTGAGTGCCAAACGGTTCATCCAGACCTTGGCGACCATTGAGACCAAGGTATTGTGGTCTATCCATTCGTGTTGGTGCTGAGCTATCTCATAATGATGCCACGGCACAGGGTGCCATGTCACCATAATGAGGGAAGAATAAACAAAACAAAACAGAAGGCGGTTAGTATAAGTTCAACAGATGAGTCAAATATAAAACTAATTCAAGAATTAACACACATTCTGCTTTTAACAATTACTATCTAAAATAACACTCTGAAAACTGATTTTGAAAAATTCATTATTTATTTATTTTACTTAACCTATCAATTAACTATAAAACAAAAAGAAAAATTGGCAGGCTTGATGCCGAATACCCACCCCAATAGGAAAACCTACCGGAGCCCGGCCAGAAGGGATTCGACATGTCCACCTTGATGCCTTAGTAATGAATAATGATTTTTACATTGAATCTAAAAGCATCCTATCTTTTTACCATCTGATATAACTCTTTGCAAACAGATTTTGAATAATTAAAAAATAATTTTTATTTTACATATTTAACTTTAACACATTTGCTTGTTACAATACTAACTGAAGAACAAATATCGAGTGAAAAAAAATCTTACGTGTTTCAGCTGTGTGCCAAACGGTTCATCCAGACCTTGGCGACCATTGAGACCAAGGTATTGTGGTCTATCCATTCGTGTTGGTGCTGAGCTATCTCATAATGATGCCACGGCACAGGGTGCCATGTCACCATAATGAGGGAAGAATAAACAAAACAAAACAGAAGGCGGTTAGTATAAGTTCAACAGATAAGTCAAATATAAAACTAATTCAAGAATTAACACACATTCTACTTTTAACAATTACTATCTAAAATAACACTCTGAAAACTGATTTTGAAAAATTCATTATTTATTTATTTTACTTAAGCTATCAATTAACTATAAAACAAAAAGAAAAATTGGCAGGCTTGATGCCGAATACCCACCCCAGTAGGAAAACCTACCGGAGCCCGGCCAGAAGGGATTCAACATGTCCACCTTGATGCCTTAGTAATGAATAAGGATTTTTACATTGAATCTAAAAGCATCCTATCTTTTTACCATCTGATATAACTCTTTGCAAACAGATTTTGAATAATTAAAAAATAATTTTTATTTTACATATTTAACTTTAACACATTTGCTTGTTACAATACTAACTGAAGAACAAACATCGAGTGAAAAAAATTCTTACGTGTTTCAGCTGTGTGCCAAACGGTTCATCCAGACCTTGGCGACCATTGAGACCAAGGTATTGCGGTCTATCCATTTGTGTTGGTGCTGAGCTATCTCATAATGATGCCACGGCACAGGGTGCCATGTCACCATAATGAGGGAAGAATAAACAAAACAAAACAGAAGGCGGTTAGTATAAGTTCAACAGATGAGACAAATATAAAACTAATTCAAGAATTAACACACATTCTGCTTTTAACAATTACTATCTAAAATAACACTCTGAAAACTGATTTTGAATAATTCATTACTTATTTCTTTTATCTAAGTCATCAATTAACCATAAAACAATAAAAAACTTGGCAGGCCTAATGCCGAATCCCCACCCCAGTAGGAAAACCTACCGGAGCCCGGCCGGAAGGGATTCGACATGTCGACCTTCATGCCTTACTAATGAATAATGATTTTTACATTGAATCTAAAACCATCCTATCTTTTTACCATCTAGTATAACTCTCTGCAAAAAGATTTTGAATAATTAAATAATTTTTATTTTACATATCTAACTTTAACACATTTGCTTGTTACAATACTAACTGAAGAACAAATATCGAGTGGCAGCAATTCTTACGTGTTTCAGCTGTGTGCCAAACGGTTCATCCTAACCTCGGCGACCATTGAGACTAAGGCATTGTGGTCTATCCATTCGTGGTGATGCTGAGCTATCTCATAATGATGCCACGGCACAGGGTGCCATGTCACCATAATGAGGGAAGAATAAACAAAACAAAACAGAAGGCGGTTAGTATAAGTCCAACAGATAAGTCAAATATAAAACTAACCAAGAATTAATACACATTCTGCTTTACACAATTTCACATCTAAAATAACACTCTGAAAACTGATTTTGAAAATCTAATATTTATTTATTTTACTTTAACCTATCAATTAACTATAAACAAAAAGAAAAATTGGCAGGCTTGATGCCGAATACCCACCCAGTAGGAAAACCTACCGGAGCCCGGCCAGAAGGGATTCCACATGTCCACCTTGATGCCTTAGTAATGAATAATGATTTTTACATTGAATCTAAAAGCATCCTATCTTTTTACCATCTGATATAACTCTTTGCAAACAGATTTTGAATAATTAAAAAATAATTTTTATTTTACATATTTAACTTTAACACATTTGCTTGTTACAATACTAACTGAAGAACAAACATCGAGTGAAAAAAATTCTTACGTGTTTCAGCTGTGTGCCAAACGGTTCATCCAGACCTTGGCGACCATTGAGACCAAGGTATTGTGGTCTATCCATTCGTGTTGGTGCTATCTCATAATGATGCCACGGCACAGGGTGCCATGTCACCATAATGAGGGAAGAATAAACAAAACAAAACAGAAGGCGGTTAGTATAAGTTCAACAGATAAGTCAAATATAAAACTAATTCAAGAATTAACACACATTCTGCTTTTAACAATTACTATCTAAAATAACACTCTGAAAACTGATTTTGAAAAATTCATTATTTATTTATTTTACTTAACCTATCAATTAACTATAAAACAAAAAGAAAAATTGGCAGGCTTGATGCCGAATACCCACCCCAGTAGGAAAACCTACCGGAGCCCGGCCAGAAGGGATTCGACATGTCCACCTTGATGCCTAACTAATGAATAATGATTTTTACATTGAATCTAAAAGCATCCTATCTTTTTACCATCTGATATAACTCTTTGCAAACAGATTTTGAATAATTAAAAAATAATTTTTATTTTACATATTTAACTTTAACACATTTGCTTGTTACAATACTAACTGAAGAACAAATATCGAGTGAAAAAAATTCTTACGTGTTTCAGCTGTGTGCCAAACGGTTCATCCAGACCTTGGCGACCATTGAGACCAAGGTATTGCGGTCTATCCATTCGTGTTGGTGCTGAGCTATCTCATAATGATGCCACGGCACAGGGTGCCATGTCACCATAATGAGGGAAGAATAAACAAAACAAAACAGAAGGCGGTTAGTATAAGTTCAACAGATAAGTCAAATATAAAACTAATTCAAGACTTAACACACATTCTGCTTTTAACAATTACTATCTAAAATAACACTCTGAAAACTGATTTTGAAAAATTCATTATTTATTTATTTTACTTAACCTATCAATTAACTATAAAACAAAAAGAAAAATTGGCAGGCTTGATGCCGAATACCCACCCCAGTAGGAAAACCTACCGGAGCCCGGCCAGAAGGGATTCCACATGTCCACCTTGATGCCTTAGTAATGAATAATGATTTTTACATTGAATCTAAAAGCATCCTATCTTTTTACCATCTGATATAACTCTTTGCAAACAGATTTTGAATAATTAAAAAATAATTTTTATTTTACATATCTAACTTTAACACATTTACTTCTTACAATACTAACTGAAGAACAAATATCGAGTGAAAAAAATTCTTACGTGTTTCAGCTGTGTGCCAAACGGTTCATCCAGACCTTGGCGACCATTGAGACCAAGGTATTGCGGTCTATCCATTTGTGTTGGTGCTGAGCTATCTCATAATGATGCCACGGCACAGGGTGCCATGTCACCATAATGAGGGAAGAATAAACAAAACAAAACAGAAGGCGGTTAGTATAAGTTCAACAGATGAGTCAAATATAAAACTAATTCAAGAATTAACACACATTCTGCTTTTAACAATTACTATCTAAAATAACACTCTGAAAACTGATTTTGAAAAATTCATTATTTATTTATTTTACTTAACCTATCAATTAACTATAAAACAAAAAGAAAAATTGGCAGGCTTGATGCCGAATACCCACCCCAGTAGGAAAACCTACCGGAGCCCGGCCAGAAGGGATTCGACATGTCCACCTTGATGCCTTAGTAATGAATAATGATTTTTACATTGAATCTAAAAGCATCCTATCTTTTTACCATCTGATATAACTCTTTGCAAACAGATTTTGAATAATTAAGAAATAATTTTTATTTTACATATTTAACTTTAACACATTTGCTTGTTACAATACTAACTGAAGAACAAATATCGAGTGAAAAGAATTCTTACGTGTTTCAGCTGTGTGCCAAACGGTTCATCCAGACCTTGGCGACCATTGAGACCAAGGTATTGTGGTCTATCCATTCGTGTTGGTGCTGAGCTATCTCATAATGATGCCACGGCACAGGGTGCCATGTCACCATAATGAGGGAAGAATAAACAAAACAAAACAGAAGGCGGTTAGTATAAGTTCAACAGATAAGTCAAATATAAAACTAATTCAAGAATTAACACACATTCTACTTTTAACAATTACTATCTAAAATAACACTCTGAAAACTGATTTTGAAAAATTCATTATTTATTTTACTTAAGCTATCAATTAACTATAAAACAAAAAGAAAAATTGGCAGGCTTGATGCCGAATACCCACCCCAGTAGGAAAACCTACCGGAGCCCGGCCAGAAGGAATTCCACATGTCCACCTTGATGCCTTAGTAATGAATAATGATTTTTAAATTGAATCTAAAAGCATCCTATCTTTTTACCATCTGATATAACTCTTTGCAAACAGATTTTGAATAATTAAAAGATAATTTTTATTTTACATTTTTAACTTTAACACATTTGCTTGTTACAATACTAACTGAAGAACAAATAATATAAAGTGGCAACAATTCTTACGTGTCTCTGCTGTGCGCCTAACAGTTCATCCTGACCTTGGTGACCATTGAAACCAAGGCATTGTAGTGGTCTATCCATTCGTGGTGATGCTGAATTATCTCATAGTGATGCCACGGCACAGGGTGCCATGTCACCATAATGAGGGAAGAATAAACAAAACAAAACAGAAGACGGTTAGTACAAGTCCAATAGATAAGTCAAATGTAAAACCAACTTTTAGAATTAATACACAATCTGCTTTTAACAATTTTCTACTAATTCCTGATATACATTGAATCTAAAAGCATCCTATTCTTTTACTATCTAAAATAACACTCTGAAAACTGATTTTGAATAATTCATTACTTATTTCTTTTATCTAAGTTATCAATTAACTATAAAACAATAAAAAACTTGGCAGGCTTGATGCCGAATACCCACCCCAGTAGGAAAACCTACCGGAGCCCGGCCGGAAGGGATTCCACATGTCGACCTTGATGCCTTACTAATGAATAATGATTATTACATTGAATATAAAAGCATCCTATCTTTCTAAGTTAAATAATAATTCTTATTTTACAAATCCAACTTTAATGTATTTGCTTGTTCCAACACTAACTAAAGAACAAATATCGAGTGGCAACAATTCTTACCTGTTTCTGCTGTGCGCCAAACAGTTCATCCTGACCTTGGCGACCATTGAGGCCAAGGCATTGTGGTCCATCCATTCGTGGTGATGCTGAATTATCTCATAATGATGCCATGGCACAGGGTGCCATGTCACCATAATGAGGGAAGAATAAACAAAACAAAACAGAAGGCGGTTAGTATAAGTCCAACAGATAAGTCAAATGTAAAACTAACTTTTAGAATTAATACACAATCTCCTTTTCACAATTTTCTACTAATTCCTGATATACATTGACTCTAAAAGCATCCTCTCCTTTTACTATCTAAAATAACACTCTGAAAACTGATTTGAATAGTTCAGTATTTATTCATTTTATTTATCAATTAACTATAAAACAAAACAAAAAAAAAAATTGGCAGGCCTGATGCTGAATCACCACCACAGTAGGAAAACCTACTGGCGCCCAGGAGGCATTCAACATGTCGACCTTGATGCCTTACTAATGAATAATGATTTTTACATTGAATCTAAAAACATCCTATCTTTTTACCATCTGATATAACTCTTTGCAAACAGATTTTGAATAATCAAAAAAAAAATTTCACTTTACATATTTAACTTTAACACATTTGCTTGTTACAATACTAACTGAAGAACAAATATCGAGTGAAAAGAATTCTTACGTGTTTCAGCTGTGTGCCAAACGGTTCATCCAGACCTTGGCGACCATTGAGACCAAGGTATTGTGGTCTATCCATTCGTGTTGGTGCTGAGCTATCTCATAATGATGCCACGGCACAGGGTGCCATGTCACCATAATGAGGGAAGAATAAACAAAACAAAACAGAAGGCGGTTAGTATAAGTTCAACAGATGAGTCAAATATAAAACTAATTCAAGAATTAACACACATTCTGCTTTTAACAATTACTATCTAAAATAACACTCTGAAAACTGATTTTGAAAAATTCATTATTTATTTATTTTACTTAACCTATCAATTAACTATAAAACAAAAAGAAAAATTGGCAGGCTTGATGCCGAATACCCACCCCAGTAGGAAAACCTACCGGAGCCCGGCCAGAAGGGATTCGACATGTCCACCTTGATGCCTAACTAATGAATAATGATTTTTACATTGAATCTAAAAGCATCCTATCTTTTTACCATCTGATATAACTCTTTGCAAACAGATTTTGAATAATTAAAAAATAATTTTTATTTTACATATTTAACTTTAACACATTTGCTTGTTACAATACTAACTGAAGAACAAATATCGAGTGAAAAAAAATCTTACGTGTTTCAGCTGTGTGCCAAACGGTTCATCCAGACCTTGGCGACCATTGAGACCAAGGTATTGCGGTCTATCCATTTGTGTTGGTGCTGAGCTATCTCATAATGATGCCACGGCACAGGGTGCCATGTCACCATAATGAGGGAAGAATAAACAAAACAAAACAGAAGGCGGTTAGTATAAGTTCAACAGATGAGACAAATATAAAACTAATTCAAGAATTAACACACATTCTGCTTTTAACAATTACTATCTAAAATAAAACTCTGAAAACTTGATTTTGAAAAATTCATTATTTATTTATTTTACTTAAGCTATCAATTAACTATAAAACAAAAAGAAAAATTGGCAGGCTTGATGCCGAATACCCACCCCAGTAGGAAAACCTACCGGAGCCCGGCCAGAAGGGATTCAACATGTCCACCTTGATGCCTTAGTAATGTTTGTTTGATTTTTAAATTAACCCAAAGAACTCCATCTTTTGCCCAACTGATAGTGGTCTCAAAGATTTATATTCAAAAGAATTTTTAGCCTTTATTGTTTTGCCACATTTACATTGTTACAATACTAACTGAAGAACAAATATCGAGTGAAAAAAAAAAATTTACGTGTTTCAGCTGTGTACAAACGGTCCATTCAGACCTTTAGCACCACATTGATACCATATTACACTATCCATTCGTGGTGATGCTGAATTATCTCATAGTGATGCCACGGCACAGGGTGCCATGTCACCATAATGAGGGAAGAATAAACAAAAGAAAACAGAAGAAGGTTAGTATAAGTCCAACAGATAAGTCAAATGTAAAACTAACTTTTAGAATTAATACACAATCTGCTTTTAACAATTTTCTACTAATTCCTGATATACATTGAATCTAAAAGCATCCTATTCTTTTACTATCTAAAATAACACTCTGAAAACTGATTTTGAATAATTCATTACTTATTTCTTTTATCTAAGTTATCAATTAACTATAAAACAATAAAAAACTTGGCAGGCTTGATGCAGAATACCCACCCCAGTAGGAAAACCTACCGGAGCCCGGCCGGAAGGGATTCCACATGTCGACCTTGATGCCTTACTAATGAATAATGATTATTACATTGAATATAAAAGGATCCTATCTTTCTAAGTTAAATAATAATTCTTATTTTACAAATCCAACTTTAACGTATTTGCTTGTTCCAACACTAACTAAAGAACAAATATCGAGTGGCAACAATTCTTACCTGTTTCTGCTGTGCGCCAAACAGTTCATCCTGACCTTGGCGACCATTGAGGCCAAGGCATTGTGGTCCATCCATTCGTGGTGATGCTGAATTATCTCATAATGATGCCATGGCACAGGGTGCCATGTCACCATAATGAGGGAAGAATAAACAAAACAAAACAGAAGGCGGTTAGTATAAGTCCAACAGATAAGTCGAATGTAAAACTAACTTTTAGAATTAATACACAATCTCCTTTTCACAATTTTCTACTAATTCCTGATATACATTGACTCTAAAAGCATCCTCTCCTTTTACTATCTAAAATAACACTCTGAAAACTGATTTGAATAGTTCAGTATTTATTCATTTTATTTATCAATTAACTATAAAACAAAACAAAAAAAAAATTGGCAGGCCTGATGCTGAATCACCACCACAGTAGGAAAACCTACTGGCGCCCAGGAGGCATTCAACATGTCGACCTTGATGCCTTACTAATGAATAATGATTTTTACATTGAATCTAAAAACATCCTATCTTTTTACCATCTGATATAACTCTTTGCAAACAGATTTTGAATAATTAAAAAATAATTTTTATTTTACATATCTAACTTTAACACATTTACTTCTTACAATACTAACTGAAGAACAAATATCGAGTGAAAAAAATTCTTACGTGTTTCAGCTGTGTGCCAAACGGTTCATCCAGACCTTGGCGACCATTGAGACCAAGGTATTGCGGTCTATCCATTCGTGTTGGTGCTGAGCTATCTCATAATGATGCCACGGCACAGGGTGCCATGTCACCATAATGAGGGAAGAATAAACAAAACAAAACAGAAGGCGGTTAGTATAAGTCCAACAGATAAGTCAAATATAAAACTAATTCAAGAATTAACACACATTCTGCTTTTAACAATTACTTTCTAAAATAACACTCTGAAAACTGATTTTGAAAAATTCATTATTTATTTATTTTACTTAAGCTATCAATTAACTATAAAACAAAAAGAAAAATTGGCAGGCTTGATGCCGAATACCCACCCCAGTAGGAAAACCTACCGGAGCCCGGCCAGAAGGGATTCGACATGTCCACCTTGATGCCTTAGTAATGAATAATGATTTTTAAATTGAATCTAAAAGCATCCTATCTTTTTACCATCTGATATAACTCTTTGCAAACAGATTTTGAATAATTAAAAAATAATTTTTATTTTACATATTTAACTTTAACACATTTGCTTGTTACAATACTAACTGAAGAACAAATATCGAGTGAAAAAAATTCTTACGTGTTTCAGCTGTGTGCCAAACGGTTCATCCAGACCTTGGCGACCATTGAGACCAAGGTATTGTGGTCTATCCATTCGTGTTGGTGCTGAGCTATCTCATAATGATGCCACGGCACAGGGTGCCATGTCACCATAATGAGGGAAGAATAAACAAAACAAAACAGAAGGCGGTTAGTATAAGTTCAACAGATAAGTCAAATATAAAACTAATTCAAGAATTAACACACATTCTGCTTTTAACAATTACTATCTAAAATAACACTCTGAAAACTGATTTTGAAAAATTCATTATTTATTTATTTTACTTAACCTATCAATTAACTATAAAACAAAAAGAAAAATTGGCAGGCTTGATGCCGAATACCCACCCCAGTAGGAAAACCTACCGGAGCCCGGCCAGAAGGGATTCACATGTCCACCTTGATGCCTTACTAATGAATAATGATTTTTACATTGAATCTAAAAGCATCCTATCTTTTTACCATCTGATATAACTCTTTGCAAACAGATTTTGAATAATTAAAAAATAATTTTTATTTTACATATTTAACTTTAACACATTTGCTTGTTACAATACTAACTGAAGAACAAATATCGAGTGAAAAAAATTCTTACGTGTTTCAGCTGTGTGCCAAACGGTTCATCCAGACCTTGGCGACCATTGAGACCAAGGTATTGCGGTCTATCCATTCGTGTTGGTGCTGAGCAATCTCATAATGATGCCACGGCACAGGGTGCCATGTCACCATAATGAGGGAAGAATAAACAAAACAAAACAGAAGACGGTTAGTACAAGTCCAATAGATAAGTCAAATGTAAAACCAACTTTTAGAATTAATACACAATCTGCTTTTAACAATTTTCTACTAATTCCTGATATACATTGAATCTAAAAGCATCCTATTCTTTTACTATCTAAAATAACACTCTGAAAACTGATTTTGAATAATTCATTACTTATTTCTTTTATCTAAGTTATCAATTAACTATAAAACAATAAAAAACTTGGCAGGCTTGATGCAGAATACCCACCCCAGTAGGAAAACCTACCGGAGCCCGGCCGGAAGGGATTCCACATGTCGACCTTGATGCCTTACTAATGAATAATGATTATTACATTGAATATAAAAGGATCCTATCTTTCTAAGTTAAATAATAATTCTTATTTTACAAATCCAACTTTAACGTATTTGCTTGTTCCAACACTAACTAAAGAACAAATATCGAGTGGCAACAATTCTTACCTGTTTCTGCTGTGCGCCAAACAGTTCATCCTGACCTTGGCGACCATTGAGGCCAAGGCATTGTGGTCCATCCATTCGTGGTGATGCTGAATTATCTCATAATGATGCCATGGCACAGGGTGCCATGTCACCATAATGAGGGAAGAATAAACAAAACAAAACAGAAGGCGGTTAGTATAAGTCCAACAGATAAGTCAAATGTAAAACTAACTTTTAGAATTAATACACAATCTCCTTTTCACAATTTTCTACTAATTCCTGATATACATTGACTCTAAAAGCATCCTCTTCTTTTACTATCTAAAATAACACTCTGAAAACTGATTTGAATAATTCAGTATTTATTCATTTTATTTATCAATTAACTATAAAACAAAACAAAAAAAAAAATTGGCAGGCCTGATGCTGAATCACCACCACAGTAGGAAAACCTACTGGCGCCCAGGAGGCATTCAACATGTCGACCTTGATGCCTTACTAATGAATAATGATTTTTACATTGAATCTAAAAACATCCTATCTTTTTACCATCTGATATAACTCTTTGCAAACAGATTTTGAATAATCAAAAAAAAAATTTCACTTTACATATTTAACTTTAACACATTTGCTTGTTACAATACTAACTGAAGAACAAATATCGAGTGAAAAAAATTCTTACGTGTTTCAGCTGTGTGCCAAACGGTTCATCCAGACCTTGGCGACCATTGAGACCAAGGTATTGTGGTCTATCCATTCGTGTTGGTGCTGAGCTATCTCATAATGATGCCACGGCACAGGGTGCCATGTCACCATAATGAGGGAAGAATAAACAAAACAAAACAGAAGGCGGTTAGTATAAGTCCAACAGATAAGTCAAATGTAAAACCAACTTTTAGAATTAATACACAATCTGCTTTTCACAATTTTCTACTCATTCCTGATATACATTGAATCTAAAAGCATCCTATTCTTTTACTATCTAAAATAACACTCTGAAAACTGATTTTGAATAATTCATTACTTATTTCTTTTATTTAAGTTATGAATTAACTATAAAACAATAAAAAACTTGGCAGGCCTAATGCTGAATCCCCACCCCAGTAGGAAAACCTACTAGAGCCTGGCCGGAAAGGATTCGACATGTCGACCTTGATGCCTTACTAATGAATAATGATTTTTACATTGAATCTAAAAGCATCCTACCTTTTTACCATTTAATATAACTCTCTGCTAATTTTTATTTTACAAATCCACAACTTCAACCCATTTGCTTGTTATAATACTAACTGAATAACAAATATCGAGTGCCAACAATTCTTACATGTTTCTGCTGTGCCTCAAACAGTTCATCCTGACCTTGGCGACCATTGAGACCAAGGCCTTGCCAACAAATCCGTGAGCTGAACTTCCATCTGTTGTTGGGTTCCTTCAATGAGGGTCGACATCTTTGTTCTGTAAATGGAAGAATACAAGCTCTGATGATCTGTTATTGTTTAAGTAATCATCAGTATGAAAAGTATGTTCACCAAAACTAGTGAAGAAATAGATTATATTGAATGAAGGTTATATTGAATGATAATAGACTTTTTACATTCATCAATGGTCGCCGACTTCAGACCTACTTAATGATAAAAAGTATGATCCAATCTATCAAAAATTGAACAAACTTTCAGAACTGAAGTGACAATACACAATCATAATTATATAATCCACAGAAACTGCAATATTGTTATATGTTGCATAAACATTTCCAAATAGGTGATGAATGAATGATTGCAAACACAAAGAAATACTAACTTCAACTTCCTTAGACTGGTGAATATGAAGTTAAATTCTAAATTCAATAATTGTCAGCCAGGTTACAACAGATAGTAATCTGTATACAGCAATTTAGAAGTATATAATCTATGATAATGCCAAATAAACAATAAACAAATGTCATTATTAAATGTATCACTTCATTGAAAACAATGCAAACAGACATAAATTCAAATAATTTCAGAATTCTGTCTGTAGTTTTAGAACATATCAACCAACAGAACAACAGAACCCTCAGCATGAACTGACAATAACGACATATTTCTAAATGTCACATAAAACCATTATTTATTGGACAATTAGATACAAAAAAAAAACAAATATTGCCAACAATGTAATTAGAATTATCACTGAATGTAATTAAATACCCCCACAGAGCCCCCTTTTTTATAGACTTAATAACATAGAATAAGCCATTTAGGAGAAGTGCAAACAAGATTTTGTTGACAGCCAAATAAAAAGGGGAATAACTCAAGTGAGAATATATCCAAATATTTTTTTCATAAGTGCAATGCCTAATGTACTAGTACAGTTTTACAAACATTCAACAAGCCATATAGGAGAAGCGCACAAGATTTTGTCTCCAGACAAATTAAAAAAAGGTCATAACTGTGAAAATAAATCTGAATAATTTTTTTAACAATATGCGCAAGTAGACTTGATGCCTAATATGTTGGTAAAGTTTTATAAAAATCCAATTAGCCATTACAGAGAAAAAGCGCACATAATATTTGTTCTACAGATGGACGGACAGACAGACAGGCGGACAACCTGAAACCAGAATACCCCAACTTTGTTGTGCAGGGGTATAAGTATGAATTACAACAATCAATCCTCTTCATAAACATTAACACCAATATATATTAACAACATCTAACAACATCATTTATTGAACAACAAACAACACAATCATCATCTTAATCTTAAATATTGAACAACACTTAACAACATTTTGACATATAAAATAATTTCCTGAATGATAACAAAGTCATCATCACTTTTGCAAACAACAACATCAAACGGCCCAACAATTAACAACAAACAACACCATTCTCTTCATTTTATCATAAACACCACACGACACCTACATCATTACCAAGCTAACACCAATTAAAACCATCAAGACTTATAACTAACAAATTAAAATCATTATGAATATAGTCATCAACAAGCAACATAATTACACTTAACAACAAACAGCCTCCATTATCTTTAACCCCAAACAATGCCGACATCATACCAAAGTTAACACCAATTAAAACCATCAAGTCCTTTTCTAAACTTATAACTAACAAATTAAAATCATTATATTATGAATATAGTCATCAACACTTAACACAAACAACACAATTACACTTAACAACAAACAGTCTCCATTATCTTTAACTCGGATCATCATACATAACACCAATTAAAACCATCAATTACACATGCATGACAGTGATGACCATATTGAACTGATCTTAATATTATGTAGAAGGCTGACACTTAAAATGATCTCTAAATTTCTAAGAATATGTACCATACATGTACCATTTGATACCATAACAACCAATAATGCACTTTTAAACGATTAGATTTTTACTAGATTTAATAACAAATTTTTTGCGGCTGTTTGGAATTTATTTTTGAAATTGGAAAAAGAAGGATATTTCCATTGGGAAGTTATGTGGCAAGAATGCCCCGAGACAAAATGAGGCCTTTATTGACAGGTGGCCTTTATTTGGATTTCAATTTGTTCTAAATTATCAGTGATAGTTTTAAAAGAATGGCCTTTATTCACAGACTGGTCTTTATTTGGAGGTGATCGCAAACACAGATTTGACTGTATATCTAACTAAGATGTTATCAAGAGTCATCTCTCAACACAAACATTTTCTATAACATGTAAAAGACTTTAAGACACAACAAAAGAAACATCAGAAATCCGATTCTGTTTATCAAAGAGTAAACATTCTATCAGTCTTTGTCTGGTATTATAAATGACTGCAATATACATATAAGGTAAGGAGACACACAATAAACCAATATTCATTTTAAATATTCTCAACTTCAACATCCAGTTGTCAAAGTATCTATTATATACACAAAAACAAGGAATTTGTGGACATGTTACAATATAATTGAAATATATACTGAGCAATTAAAATACTTATATACACATAGACAATCCCCGAAAATTACTACATTAGGAGGGCGACATATGTTATAACACTAAATATATTCAAAATATCTAAATGTATACAGTAAGCCCTGTGGTTATAAAAGATGGGGTGGTCTTCCATCTAAATGTAATTTACATTCTCCAAAAATTCTAGAAAAATGATGACAAAAAATGATTCGTACCTTTACATAAGATAAAATCTTTGAAACTTTTCGCAGTATTAGAACTATTTTAATCAAATCATGTTTTTCAAAATTTGAAAAATAAAAAGGCTAAATCCTTTATTTCTGTTTTTAACAACGTTTAGCATAGAATTCCATATTATTCATCAAAGAAAATAAAAATTTCACATTCAGGTAAACGACTTGTACAGGCAACAAGCAGTAAACATGCGTTTTTGCGAACCAGTGGCAATGAATCGCTAAGCCTGCGAACAACTGATCCATAAAATGGTGGCCATTTTTTTTTACTGCACTGACACGTGATACTGGTAAGCCAGAGAGAAGCCAATATTTAATTATTCCTGATGCATTACGAATGAAAATGCTTTAAAACGAAATAAGCCATCAAATGCACCACGGTTAACTTTAGCCTAAAAGAAAATAATTACGTAAAGTTCACTTACAACAGGTACACCTCACATCCATGGTCTTCGCGCCAACACGTTGACTGGTTCTGTAATACATTCGCTCTAATCTTGGTAGTGAAGATTGAAGCCGGAGACCAGTAGTTGTGTGTTCTTGCACCACATTCCTTCGACGAAAAAATAAACAGATTCATTTGCATTATTTAAAGACAAACACGACCAGTTTCGGCAATGTACATTTAATCGAAAATTGTCCAATAATAAATTAAGATCATAGTAATCAAATAAAGGTTCGTTTTCATGCTGTAAAATAAGTTCTGGAAACTTTTTAAAAGAGAAAATACAAAAAACAGAAGTGTTACCAAATGAAAAAAAATATGCTTGCAGAATTATTATGAGCAAATACATGTATGAAAACATGTTTCAGTGACCGAAAAACATTCATAAAAATAATGAATTACTAGTAAATCTGAAGACATACATGAATACACATTACCCCATATTTGCAAATATTCGAAGATTGAAAATTCACAATATTCTACCGAGTATTTTACAAAAAGAATAAACGAGGGAAAAAAAGATGTGTACCCTCCAGAACTTTTCCTTCACTAAAGAATGTTTTACCTGTTAACCATGTGACCATACCTGCGAAAATTATAAAAAAAAATTGAGTAACTTACACAATTGGCCGATCAAATATTAGTTAATCCATCTATTGTTGCACTGAACACGATCTCATGTGTTGGAATGGATGTAATAAAATTGAAATCACAGCCTAAGGCACTTTTAGGAGTCCTACATATTGGGCTACCCTTACACCAGCTAAAAATGATTGAAATATAATTATCAACCACAACACATCTTCACACACAAGTTCTAATATTTATGAACCATATTCTTTGTTTTGCAGATTAAAAAGATGATTTTACATTGTAACCATACTATGAAATGTTACAGGTTCTTAAGTACACAAAAATTCCATTCTAAATGTAACATATCAACATAAAAATAATTTAAAGCCTTACCTTTGATAATCCATGAACTGTACTGAATTGGGTTGAGATGACAATTTAATTTATATGCTCGCAATTAAGAACGAACGCACGAGATTTTCGAGTTTCAAGAAGTTCTTACTATTTGTTCTATTTCACATGAACAAACAAATGTGCCTGATTGGCTAGCTGTAGTCCATCACACCATAGGCACGTTTTATGGAGACATGTATGCACGTATTAGTTCAGTTTTTAACCTTGGGATGTCCTTGATTCAGTTTTTGCATATCAACGATATCAATATATTGGAAAATCTGTATCGATATAATATGATGGCATATTTCTGCAGCAGAAGATAATCAGAATAAGTTTGCAAAATATACCAGATTTTCATGAAAAAAAACGAGACATTTTCACGAAAATTCAAGAACTTTTCATGATAAGATTTCTTCACGAGAAAGTGCATGTACTTATCAAGTAGAAGATCAAACATTTTCATGACAATAAAACATTTTTTCCCAAGAAAACTAATCGCTAAGTGTCTGCAGACATAGGTCACCATTATATATTAATGTTCTTATTTTTCGAGAAAAAACAGATATGTTATGCCTCTTCTCTCGTTTTTGTATTTAAGTAGGTATAAATGTACATCCCAAATTACTAGTATATCTGCCCACGTACTTCACATATTTATATATTGGTCTCAGGTACTTAGAAGATTTTGAGACCATTATGCACATGTATAATGGTCTAAGGTAGATTTAAACAAATTTACTTTTCAATAGTTTAATAACTGGAACATCGTAACACGACAGTCTCCATAAATAGTCACAAAACAAAACTGCTATATAAGCTAAGATCAGCCAAGAAACATGTATAGTATAGGTCTTTGATATCCAACTTTAATGTAATTGTCTGACATGTGCACCATTTTGCTAAATGTCTAAGTTAAGAAGTGCTGTCACTTAGAAAAAAGTGTCTATAAATCGGTACCGAGTTCCACGCAATACGGAATAATAAATGTATTTCATTAGATCACATGGAAATACAAATGTATTTGCTTCACGTGTTTATGTATACTGGCCGCATACATACTGCATATGCGTGGTAAAACAGAATGTTCAAGGCAAATTGGACTTTTCCTGGTGTGAACAGTCATTTACCGGGAGGATGTTATGATACGTGGCGCCTGGGACCAATATACACATTGGTCCCAGGTGGCACCAAGACCTGGGTCCGAGGCATTTTTGTTTTTCAGTGAAGAAAACCATCATACAACACACATAAATTGAATTTGAAAGTGTATATCATTTAAACTGGTAAAAATACGAAAAACACAAATTGCACGTGCACTTCAATCAAGTTAGATAAACAGGTTTTTGGTCAACTTCATTCATAGCTGCATGTTTATCATTGTGTTAAATGGTAACAGACAAGATTTTATAACTTTGTATGTGACGGCCCCGATACTGGTTGCCTGATAGACAATAATTGGTGCCGGTCTATCTTTTTTGTAACTGTTTCCCGTCCCAAGTCAATGCACCGAGATCTTGGACAGTGCCTAAGGAAACCAGCCCATTTCTATTTGTAACAGCAATGAAGATGTTTACAAGTCTTAACATTTTTGTTATCAGAGATTCTGGCTTCCCGTAGGGGTGAGTTTTTTTCTTAAATTTACTTTTGGTTTAATTAAAGGTCTAATTGTATTTTTACTATTTTTTTTGAATGTCATGTGATATTCTTTCTGAAAATTCTAATTATCTTGTGCCTGGTGCCTGTTTGTACGGAGTTAACTCCCTTGATGTTATGTTTTTTGTGTTTCATTGTTGATCATATTTGTGTATTTCATTTTTCACCCTTTTATGAGGAATAATAAAGTACGAAGTGTTTTTTAAATCTCCTTTGTACATCACATTGTACCTTAAAATAATAAAAAAATAAAAGTGCGGAGTTAGAAAAGTACATTAGTATACATATGGGTATTGATTCAGGGAATATGCATACCATATAACGTAGACTGAATTCCTGATTGGTCCCAGAGTTATGATGTTCATGTCCTAATGCAAAAGAGAGCTGTCTTTTTATTCTTTAAACTGTAATTGCTCTGAACAAATTATTATAAATATTGAACTATTTTAGTCTGATTACTCAAATAGATACAGCAAAAAGATGTTACAGGGGAATCTGACATACACATCTTAAATGATAGCGATACATTGTCCTCTGTTTATCATTGTTTACGTTGAATAACTCTATTGTACCGTTTAATTGAGAAAGTAATATATGTATATGAGCGAACACCCGAAACACTTTTCGCTGCATTATTCATTCATGGTACGTATCTGTTGTTTATTTCCATTGAGTTTGTATTACTTTTGTACCGCAGTGTTTGTAAAAATAGAAAAGAAGTTGTAGATTTTTTGTGATTCAGAATCGGCTCTAAATTACCAGTATATTTTACTGTCATAATGTGAGAGCTCTGATCTGTAAACTTGTCTTAATCCTCGAGAAAATAAGACATGGTCTATATGGATGGACACTTGCGATTTTAGAGAGTCTGAGTGAATTATTCTGTGATGATGCTGACGAAGGAAAACTACCCCCCCACCCAATATTTGTTTTGTCAGACTCACATGTAGGATCGACAGATTAACATATTCTTCTCTGAGGCTATTAATACTGGTCAGATTGTTGATTTGAATGTCAAAATTTACATTGTGAATTGGTCAAAATCCGAGTCCTGCATTTATGAATTCCTTTATGGCTTTAATCTTAAGACACGAGGGCTTATGACATAAATTTGAATCTGTAAAAAAGTACCAAAATTATCATGCAGATGGAGTAATTTCCTTTGATGCAGTGCAGTCTAAAATGGGAAAACCGGAAATACTTAATAACTGGGAAACACAGAAAAACACCAAAAAAACACACATGATTTCTTATCATATCTTGCTTGATATACATTAGTAAATTATTTTTAAATTCCAATTCTGACATGCTGCATAATTCAGAATAATGGTAAAAATAACAATTTTACCAAGTGTTCAACATATTAACTGTTAAGCTCATTGTTTGACATGTTAAACAATATTAAAGTCCAACAGTTTTTGTAACATTTGAAGAATACTGTTTTATGTTCATCAATAATTTTGAAAATATTGAAAGAATTGCCAGCATTCCAACAGTTTGTTATCTCAGTGTCTACATTTACAACTTATGAGTTCTAGTATATAACATGTTCTGCTGTGCTTCAATCTAAGTGTAACTGCTGGTTGTTAACAGTCATGCTGTTAATATTGTACTATCGCTTGTTGTGTTTGCTTTTTTTCAAATATGCGCCTGTATGTCTTGGGCCATATATCTTGTATATTTAGCCACATAATTATGATAAACACATGTTAAGATGAATATTTTTTTGACAACAACAAAAATAGCCTATGAATAATAATGTGTAGCAATTGCTAAGTTTTATAAATAGTCATTATATGATTTCAGGCTGTTTCACCTACTAATGTGACTTCCACAGAGAGCAGACATGGTAATGGTGGGTGGGCGCTTAAATGGAATTGATTCTGTGGAAACATAACAGCTGTTAGCTCCCTAAGTATTTCAGCAGATTTTGCATATGCCAATTGAACCAAGCATGTATGTATTTTCTAAGCACATCATTTTATTATCTCCCACCAAAGAATTAGGAGGAGGGGATGTAGGTTTGTTCGGTTGTCCAACAGTTAGTCTGAATGATTTAACAGAGATGTGAGGCCAAAACTACAAAGTTAAGAACAGAATTGAGGGCAATAGCCTCTTATTTAACAAAGGAAAAGAACAATGGAATTGGCCTTTTGACATGTTTTTTTTCTGGTCTTCCTTCACAGACAAGCCATCATTCACAAGAAAACATCATTCACAAACAAGCCACTACTGGCTGGAAAATATCAACCTTTTAATTGATAATGCTTGTAATCAAATGGTTTGAATTAGACAAAGAAATTGAATGTAAATGTTTGGTCAGCTCATAAATTTGCTCTTAGTATGGGCAAAGAATAACAAATCTCATACTGGTATGTTTTGTATGTATAGACTAAATATGTACACTTCATGTAATGATAGAGGTTAAAAAGCATTTTGGGAAAGGTTTAGTGTTACCATTGACCTTTGTCATTGTTAGTGATGTATTCAACTTTTTTTGCTTCTGATCATCAGAACAAAGTTATGCTGAATTTTCACTGTCTTCTGTTTCAGGACTGCCAGCTAAGAAGCCTACTGTCTGTAGAAACCTGGATGTTCCCTTGGATACTTGTATAGGTTTAGATGATGAACCAGGTAAGATCATTGACTGTTTCCAATTTGAAAAATTTGAATTCATGACAAATTTTTTTTTTGAATGAGGTTGAAAACAAAATTTACATGAAACTTTCAAACAAGAGCACTCTCAATTGAATAGAAACGTTATACTCAGAGAATTAGAATAGCAAGTACTTGGTACTCTTGGGTTTCCATACAAAAATGGAATGGGTATAGAAAAGTGCAATATCATGTCTCCTGTGTTTTTAGCTCATCTGCTTTTTTATAGAAAAAAGATGTCGTTATGTCATAGCCTGAGCGGTGATCGTGTCCAGTCAATTTTTTGTTTAGGTCCAATTTTCTTCCTGTGAAAGACAAGTTACATTATTCATTAAAATTTACTAGCATTCTAGAAATGAGTTTGCAAGAAAATTTCCTTTTGCCTACACTTTTCGACCAATCTTTATCTTTTACTCACTCTTTAATCATAGATAGTACAGCATTGGAACTTTACAGACAAGTAATTGGCAAGGAGAGATGTCAGTTGTGTGGATGGATTTGGTATGGTATAGTTACTTTTGGCTGTATTAAGATTCTAGTAATGGCTGTTTGCTGCAGATTTTGCCTTCATCAGCATTTTGTGACAGATGTTTGTTTTTTATTTCTTCCTTAAGTGTTGATAGTACAGGTCTGAAACATTGCTGACAAGTAGTTGGCATGTACAGAAACCAGTGGCAAGGTGGATTTTGGCATGGCATGGCTAGTTTTGACTGTATTGAGATTGTAGAAATGAGCGCTTGCGAATAAAATCTCTGTGATTTGCGAAATTTTTTCAATCTTTAATATCCCTGCCATCAATAAGAGTATAGCACTGAAATTGCACATGCTAGTAATGGACATGCATAGAAATCAGAGGAATGAAAGATGTGGCCATGCTACATTTACATTTGACTTTATTAGCATTCTAGAAATGACAGTTGGCGAGAAAATTTCCTTATGCCTACACTTTTCGACCAACATTTATCTTTTACTTACTCTTTAATCGTAGATAGTACAGCATTGGAACTTTACAGACAAGTAATTGGCGAGGAGAAAAGTCAGTGGTGAGGATGGATTAGGTATGGTATGGTTGTTTTTGGCTTCATTAAGATTTTAGAAATGACTGTTTGCTGCAGAATTTGCCTGCGTCAGCATTTTCCAAAAAATATAGCTTTTATTTCTTATTTAGTCTGAAACAGTACTTACAAAGTAGTTGACATGGACAGAAACCAGTGGCAAGGTCGATTTTGGCATGGCATGGCTAGTTTTGATTGTATTGAGTGGTCGTTATTACAAGGCGGTGGTCAATATTTTGAGGTTTTACTCTAGTGTAATTCAGAGGCCTTCATTTCTTTGTTAATATGAGCACCTTTAACTCTTTCAGGCCGAATCCCGACTGAACATGCCAAGTAAAAATGGCTGTCATTGGTTTGAATTCATGTTAACACAGATTTTGTTGTAAAAACAGCCATTCGTAGTGATCCTTTTCTATTGTTTACGACATGATTTTCTAGGTAAAATGAAACAGCAAATTTAATTGGCCAGTTTTTATGAACATATGTCGCGGGTAATTCAATTTTGTTTACGGACATAATGGGAGTCGGGTATCGATATGGAGTTTGTTTTTCAACTGTAAGTGATTCAGACTTCAATCTAAAATTGGCAAACATGGAATATGTGGACAAGTCAGGCATTTATTTGACTGAAACTGATGATTTTAACGATGATATTCCATTTGTTTGCCTTATTGAAAACAAAATTTTCCAAGACCACGACGTGCAGACAGTAATTCAGAGGTGGATTGGGAACGGAAGGCAAAATTACATATTGTAAATTTCAGCGATTTTGATGACAATGTGGAACTGAATTGATCAAATTGAATTAATTGTGTGTATATTATATAAGATTATAACTGTTAATCTGGAAGAAAATCAAGCAGTAGGATGTTCATAATCACCACTGTTTTCATGAGTTTCCCTTGTTTCGTATGTTCAGCATGGAAAAACGTCAATACATGTATTTTAAAGTAAAATGTGGTAATTTTTACATCAAATTGTTGGAAATTTTATATGCTTTAGTTATATATTTTGGTTTATAATGCTTTGATGAAAATAGATTAAGTAACATGTGATAATTAACACTACTCTATCCAATGGAAGTAGATCTGATGAAGCCATTGACTTGAACCCCCTAGATAGCCTTAGATCTTATTTATAGATAAACTGATAGGCCTGAAAGAGTTAAATACTCACTTAGATCAAAATGTTGCATCTGACAAAAATATTGTAAGCAGGAAATTATAAGGTTAGCTATATTCGTACATTACTAATCAATATGTGAAACTGTTGCTTTATAACGTTTATTTCAGTCAGTCATACTGAAATAATGTAATGACTACTCGAAATATAGTGAAGTTTTCAACTGCGATTGACATGTCATCTGCATAAAGATAATTAACATTCAATAAAAATATGCACATGCTTGTCGATCAGTCACCTCAGTGTTCATATCATCTGGATAAAAGTTAATAGGTAGTTTTCAGGAACCAATGATTGTTCACACATCATGGCCAACAGATATCTTAACTATTTTTATATTACAAAAAAGTACAATTTTTTGCACTTTCACCAAAGTGGCTAGATGAACCAGTATGAATAGCTAGGACAGATATTTATCAGTGTAAAGCCTGGAATTTATAAAAAATACTTGAAAAAGTCTGAAAGACGTCTGAAATTTTATCAGAAGAAATGTGTGGGATCCCTAGTAATAGCACAGGCCTAAAAAAAGGTTTGTTTCCGGGTATCCGACCATTCCATCTTTTACCCAAAGACTCAAAAGTTTTTACAGCATCCAAATCTTAGTGCTATATTGCAATTTTCACAACAGTGTTGCCAATATATGTAAAAATATATGTAAAAAAACATAAAAAAATCCCTACCTACCGACCCATAATTTTTTGGCATGTAAGCAGAAACAATCCTTTTTTGTTTAGGCCTTACTGCACAGTGAATAAAAAACCTGTTCATATTTTGAATTCTTTGAATTTTAAGCATTTTAATTTTAAGTCACTATAGATCTGATCAATTGGGCATGAAAATTCTAATGCTATTGACTATATCACTATGCTAACATGTATTTTTAGAACTTTCTGATGCTTCGGTGAAATGAAAACTAAACATGTATTTGTTTTGTAAACCACCAGACATTTCTTTGTACCTAGAAGTCAATATAATTTTAGATTCACAGAATTTTAGCATTCATTCACAAGATGCTTGGTTACTTTCTTTTGTGAATTGATTCCATATACCAGTAGTAATTTTATGAAAATTCTTTGTTTCAGATTTTGTGTATCATCCATGTTGTACAGAGAAAACTTGATGTTTTTGTATTTGAGGGCAAAGAATTAAACCTTAACCCACAATGTTATGTAAATATCACAATATCACAAGGAATATCAAGTTAATATATTCATTAAGAAATGAATAATTCTTGTTACATTTACATTCTACAAATAGATATTTGGTCAGTTTATAGAGCAGGACAAACTAAGATTAGGAACATGTTTACTGTGATTTGAAAGGTTCCACTACATGTGTATGTAATCTTTTTCCATTGGTTGTATTTTTTGGTGCCAGTTATGCAGAAAATATGCAAGGAATATATCAATAACCCAGAATTTGACCCTGCTTAAGTAGCAAACGCTTCATCAACCCCTAAAGGCTTTGTAAATGTATTATAGCTATGGAAATTTATAATTGTGTTGTTAAGGTTGTTGCTCCTAAGAAGGAACGTCTTGGTGAGGCCGAAACTGAACTGAACACAACTATGAAACTCCTTAATACCAAGCGTGCTGAATTAGCTGCTGTTGAAAAGCGTCTGGCAGATTTGACGGCCGTGTTTAAAGAGATGATTGACAAGAAAGAACAGCTTGAATTCCATGTAGACTTGTATGGAAAGAAAGTTGTTCGAGCTGAAAAGCTGATTGGAGGTCTTGACAGTGAGAAGAACAGATGGACAAAGTCTGTGGAAATCTTACAAAATATATTTGACAATTTAAATGGTGATGTGTTGATATCTGCTGATGTTACAGCTTACCTTGGACCATTTACTTCTGTATTTAGGGACAGAACAACTCAAGAGTGGGTGAATTTCTGCACTGTAAGTATATGTGTATAATACAGATGACTAGTATTGTTCCTGCTAGGAATTCTTTTCTGTGAAAAATTATTAAAATACTTTTTGATTTGTTCACCAGGTGAACGTCCTTGTGTAGTTTCTTAAGGTGTTGTTGTTGTATAAAATCCTTAAATGTACAATTTATTTTGGATTGTTAAAAGTATAAGTGTAAATTAGTTAATGTGTTATTCTGTATTTCAGGTATACATTCATTTGCCAGAGCTTCAAAAAAAAAAAACCCAAAAAAAACATTTCTATGATTTTTCTTTCAGGCCAGGAAGATTCCTTTTTTGAAAGAGTTTTCTTTGAGTAAATGTCTGGATGAACCAATAAAAATACAAGCATGGAATATTTTTGTTTTACCTCGAGATGCCTTCTCTGTAGATAATGGTGTCATTGTGACTAACACCAGAAGATGGTATGTAAACTTTGAATTATTTCACTTCTTAAAACTGCCAGATTAGGATATGAAGTAAACAGTAATGAAATTTGTGTCAATAAACATCAAATAGTATTTGCATTCATCTGTTGAACTGTTT
This sequence comes from Lutraria rhynchaena, assembly GCA_008271625.1. NCBI lineage: Eukaryota > Metazoa > Mollusca > Bivalvia > Venerida > Mactridae > Lutraria > Lutraria rhynchaena. Next base: position 10,832 of record VIBL01000559.1, on the reverse strand, counting down.
CAAGCCTCAGGCTGTAAAAACTTCTGCGTGTCTGTTAGCCAATTCTTTATCTTGAAAAAAAAAATCAAAATATTCCTATTAACAGCACACATAGAAATGTTTGTGTTTGTACAAATTCAGGCCATTATTAAATAGTTAAATAATTCTTACATATCAGATCATATGTGTACTATCATCAGATCTAATGTAAAGAGCTTATTCATTATTCTGTTCAGAAAAGCTTAATGTTCAGACAAGACCACATTTTGGACCAAATAAATTAGTTTTAATATTGAGAATGTCTCATTGTTTAGTTTAAACGTGAAGACAATATTGAAGACTGGTTTTAGAATAAGTGGTTATTAATAGTGGTTGACCTGTAGTAAAATTGAGCGGCCAGTGTGTTAGGTATAACATATGTAAAGGACAAATCGTTTGATAACTTCCATTCTTATTAATATCTTCTATTTAAGTATCATGAATGTCTGTTATTTAAATCATGAAAAACTAAATTAGATTTCATTCACTATGATGTAATGGTAGTTTCCCTTGATTATTGTTGGGGTGATGTAAAAGTAATGATATTGTATTGTTGTGTATTGAATTGAAATACTGTTTTAATTGAAACATAAATCTTATAGTATTTGTTACTATTTGTCTGTTTACATTCTATGTCAGCTGTTGTTTGTGTATTATACCATTTAGCTATGATGAAGACTGTTGTTTGTATATTATACCATTTAGCTATGATGAAGACTGTTGTTTGTGTATTATAGCATTTAGCTATGATGAAGACTGTTGTTTGTGTATTATAGCATTTAGCTATGATGAAGACTGTTGTTTGTGTATTATAGCATTTAGCTATGATGAAGACTGTTGTTTGTGTATTATACCATTTAGCTATGATGAAGACTGTTGTTTGTGTATTATACCATTTAGCTATGATGAAGACTGTTGTTTGTGTATTATACCATTTAGCTATGACGGAGGACATGTTAAAAGACTTTATGTTAGAGAACAGTTGTTATTGGTTGGTAACCAGGGTGTTGGTATGAACAAGATTGTGGACAGATTTCTACATCTACTCAACAGGCCGAGAGAATATATACAGTTACATAGGCAAGATATTGATTTGTTACTTATTAAACTATTTGATTTTTATCTTTTATATTTTATATTCTCGTCATGAATACATAATTTACATAAAAAAGAACATTTTTATTACTCTTGCATAACACTTATTCATGTACTTAAAAAAGATCTTTAATTTTTTTGCAAGAATTCCAGTTGTTTTCCTTTTGATGTTTGTAAATAGTTTCATAAAAATCATCTAATACAAATAAGTTTTAAATATCTACGATCTGTTTGATTGATCTGAACAAAAAATTGGACTTGTGTTAATATTTTATCATTAATAGGTAAGCTGTTGCTAAAGAAATTCAATTCCTTGAAATTTCTTTAAGAATTTGTTAAGAATGTTGTCAGAAACAAAAGTGCTGTTAATGATGATTGATATATATGTTTTTGATTGTCTCAGTTAGCACATGTACACAGATTCTGTAAGTGAAGTTTGTGTCTCTTGTTGTTGTATGTTGTATAATAAAGTCAATATTTCTGTTACAGGGATATCACTGTTCAGACATTAACCTTACAACCTACTGCACAAAAATTCCTTTTTGTCCAAACAGTTAAAAGTTATTACAGTGAGCTGGCTTAATATTGAAGTGGTCACTAAGTGAGCTTTATCTTTATGGAATCATTTTATCTTACCATTATGAAACTGATAATTTCCCATTTAAATTGAATTTGAAAATAAATGGCTTTAATCTGTTTAGTCTTGTCACATGAACCACAAGTATTATTTTGCTTGGCCAAATAACTTAACCATGTCATGTAAAAATTTGGTGTGGTAAAAATTATGCTGAATTTTATCACAGTATTTTTTACTTGTGAATTCAATGAGAAATAGAATATATCCAAACATGTTTGTATTGTTTATTTGGTTATTTATTGAATTTGGACATATTTTTAGTGATCTGAAAGTATGGTTCATTTATATGGTGTTGTTTGGTGTTTGGATATATTCTGTTTCTTACAAACTTTTATTGGCTGTAATATGGTAAGTCCAAAGCTAGACCACAGTCACCCCTATTTTGTTTTTTACATATGTATATCTGTATGCAATATTTAATAAAATAGTTTTTTTATTAAGTAACCGTTAGCTCTTAAAAAGAATAAAAAAATAATTTTTAGATTTTAAATTCTTCTTTTAAAGAGTGCTTTTCTGACACATTTTGGACTTATGTCTAAAATAGAAGCTTGATGCCTTTGAGTAAGGTGGATTTGGACACCAGTGTTTGTTCCACAGGCATGTGTTTGCTAAGAAAGCAGTTGCTTAGCTGAAAATACTATGAAATAGAGACAAGGTTAGAAAGATGAAGTTCTGCAGGTGTGTACAAATGTTTTATTGCAGTTGCCTATGCAACAGTTACACCAAGAACTTAATATTGAATAAACAAGAGAGCCAAACAGTCACAAAGCATGGGTGCATAAGCCACTTAGTTAAGACAGGGTGCAAACAGATCAACTAAGAGAGCAGACAATGTCCATTTCATCATCATTTTGTTGAATCAGGTGCCACGCATACTCTAAGAGTGTCATGGGCAATTTCATTGATTATCAAACTTATATGCTTTATATAATAAACATTTGACCAAATGCGGTGAAGATTGAATCGTAATTTGAATAGCCCTCATAAAGGGAAAAACATGATAAAGCATACATATCTCCCAGTATTCATATAGTGTCACAAAGTTTCTCAAAAGGAAGAAACAGGAGAATTACTAGGGTGCCTCTGTGGTTGCATGGTGATAGTCCCCGACTAGTAATCACTAACCCCTCACCACTGTGAGTTGGGATCCCAGACAAGACCAAATTTTACTTGAGAGAAAGTTGCCCAGGGAGCTTATGGATGGTCAGTGTTTGTGTATGCCTGGGGTCATCCTTTGCTATTTAAGTAATTAAATTACCATGGCTGTAGTTGCAAAATTAAGCCCCAAAGAAAAAAAGGAGAATCATTGAACCAATGAATGTAATTTAATCATGATTGCAGCAGTATGAATGAAATAATTTTTGAACACAAATTACCATGCATTGAAGTGTAATCTTCTTAACCATGCCTTATTACACATCTATTACCTAAAGCAAGTGCAAGAATCAGTAAAAAAGGAGCAGACCCGAGTACTTGCGTTAACAATAGGGCCATGGTGGCCCTATATATCAAACAAGTGAATAACCTGATGAACATGCTAAATCCAAAGGGCTTGGTAAATGATCTTCCTGCTCAGGTGAGCTAAAAAATATCAAATAAAATAGTTGAAAAAAATAGCTAAGATTGAACCCAATCACTGCCCGACAAGCAGTAATGTAAACCACTTCACCATGGAGACATCAAAGCAATACAAATACATTAATATGTACGAATAGTTACCATGTGTGATTTTACTACAAAGCTAAAAGAAACAATATATCTATCATTATTGACACATAGGTTTCACGATCCAACAATCACTAGTCTTGAAATATTTGTCATAAAAATTATTTTTAACACGTATAACAGTTTGGAAAGATTTTGGATTAAAATATCCAAAATCAGAAGATCAGTTGACAATCACATCGCATTCCAATTTCCTGTTAAGAAGTATGTTACATAATCATGTGAGTAGCTCCCCTTGGTTGTCAATGTAAATTTCAACTAATTTGGATATAGGTACAAGATAATTAGTCAGGCTGATATAATCAGCATTGATTAGACTGTAACATTCTCCATACTTCTTGTACAGTAAATTGTAGACATTTTTCTTCGTTTGAGGGGGTGTTTACTTAGAAAATTTTACAAGACAAGAAGAATCTTTAAAAAAGTGCCAAATGCATTAAGTGCCTTTTGATCTGTTATGAGAATGTGGAAATTAACTTAGCTTATATGTATATGTTAAAGACGATTTCTGCATTTTGTTTTATCTGAAGAAAAGTGATCATTCTTTAGATTTCATAGAAAAAAAGTGTAACAAATCCAACAAGAGGGCTAATATGGCCCTTTTTCGCTCACCTGAGTAAAGATTGCAACATCTATGGTTTTCCTGTGATTTGACCTGGAGACCGAGTTATTAATCAGAGATGACACATGTTCAGATCTGTTCATGATATCATTAATACAAACATTCTGACAATGTTTGAGGAAGATCCAATCAAAACTGTGATTTCTAGAAGGTTTACAAAGTTTTCAGGAGATTTGACCTATTCACCTGCTTTGTGACCCCAGATATTCTATGTTCAAACCAGTCCAAAACATCATGAAAACAGTTAAACACAGTTTACAAAGATCCAATAAAAACCAGGACCTCTAGATGGTTAACAAGATTTTCCAGTGATTTGACCTGGTGACCGAGTTTTTGACCCCAGAATATCCACGTTAAAACTCGTCCAAGATATCATTAAGACAAAGATTCTGACAAGGTTTAGTGAAGACTCAATCAAAACTGTGGCCTCAAGAGGGTTAACATGGTTTTCGAATGATTTGACCTGGTGACCTAGTTTTTGACCCCAGATGACGCATGTTCAAACTTAAGCAATATATTATAAAGACAAGCATTTTTTTAAGGTTTGGTGAAGATCCAATTAAAACTGTGACCCCTAGAGCGTTAACAAGGTTTTTCTATGATTTGACCTGGTGACCTAGTTTTTAACCCCAGATAACCTATATTCAAAGTTAACCAAGATATCATTGAGACGAACATTCTGACTAGGTCTGATGAAGATTCGCTCAAAAGTGTGACCACTAGAGCATTAACAACCCCCAGGTGTGGAGGACGGACGACAGAGCAGACTGACTGATGACTATAGCTCACCAAGCACTACATGCTCAGGTGAGCTAAACAATGTATTTCAAAGACTGGCTCATAAAACTGGATTTTAAGAAGGACCTTCACTTCAATGTAAGGTCACATTTAGTGTGGCAAACAGGCACTCAATTCAATGGCTAATGAATGTATACATAACTAATCTCGTACGACTTTAATAAATGATTAAACTAGCCTAATCTTGATTTAGCATTGCTTATATGAATGGTGAAATTTCCGAAATGAATGTAAAATATCAGATGTAAGCATTTTTAGACTAAGTATTGTAAAAGTATGATGGAGGTATTATTGATATTGTTTTAACACCTTTATTTGAGCATTTCAAAATAAAACTGGACCCAGGTAGGTTTTGATTACAAACTACACGTTGCATATCATATCACTAGCTATTTCCGTCTGAAAATATGTACATGTATATAGATCATAATTAAATAAAACAGAATTACCCACCATCACATTGGGGCTCAAACTGGTTCTATAACCTCTAACAAACATCCATTTTCAATCAATTTCGTTGTACAAACACGTACAATTACACTTTCTAAAGCATGTTATGGCTCCATGGGGGTCCCAGTTACCTACATGAGGTCTCGAATGATAACCACAACCTATACCTACACGACCATGTGTCATATATATATATGCGCTAGGACTTCGTGGCTCGAACCAGCACGAAAACCTTTTATAAACGTTTACTCGTTTACTCATACATGCAGTTTATGTACATGCAAAATCTGTATGCGCACCTTCTTAAGCATGCTATGACCCCCACGAGTGTCCAAGATACCCGGAAACAGCCTCAAACGATAGCCAATACCTATACATACACAACTCTGTGACATATAGGTATGCCCGTAATACTCGTACTCACATGGCAAAATTAAGAAATACTCGGGACTGGAATGGATGGGTGACACCCCATGTCTTCGATGATAATATAGCATATAGACACGAACAAAAGAGTGCTTAGGGCAACGAAATGTATAAACTGCGTTAAACAGTGCTTTACGAAAGCTACTAACTCAAATTCGCCAATCTCTGACGTTCATGTAGGGTTTTTTGTTATCCTAAAAAATTGATCCCCGAATTGATCAAAAATTAAGACCTGATCAATATTCAACGACTTTTTTATTAAAAATTACCATTGAAAACTTGCAGGAGTCGATTTTCAATGTTGAGAATTGACCTTGGGGTCGTTTTAATCGGTCATAAAGTGGACAATTGAATATGTGATAATAAATAAATAAATGAATAAATATAATGAAATATTAGTACTGGTGTTCACAGATAAATGTATTTACCACAATGTAACATTGACAAAACCAATTGATAAAAATCATTAATTCACTTATTTTGAAAACAAACAAGAAAATGTGGACAAAGTGCATGTTACCCCCAAAAGTTGACCAAAACCAAATTTTGCCCTTTCTTTATTTTACCTACATAATTGCACATATTTATGAATTAAATAATGATGACAAAACCATTAAAAATCATTAATTCACTGATTTTGAAAGCCAACGAAAAACATGTCGAACTGCTACCAAAAGGTACATTTTGACTAGTGCACGGGTTGACCAGATTAAGTTACGAGTTGTTTTCAAACCAATACCAAAATATTGCGAAATATATTGCATAATATGAAAGTTATTTTTACACATAGTAAAGAGTTTCGTGTTTTCGAACTCGCGATTACGGGGTCCGTACTCTATGCCTAGCCGAGAATTCGTATAGAAAGATAACGGCACAGTACGGGAATTATCAATGACCTAGTGTGGTACGCAATCGCATGACGCATTTGTAAACATTTCCGGTGTTCTCGTGTCAACAACATTTTGACAATTAAACTGGAATTCCTCGATTACTCAGCGTTACTATTTCGATATGGGTGACATAAAATAGTTTTGGGAAATTATTTAATTAAATTACATTCATAGTTCAGTTCTTATGATCGTAGATTGGGAAAAGGAAAAAGTTTTCACCACGGAGCAAAATCAGTTCTGTTAACGTAAATTTGAGAAGATGGGGCTTTTGTTTACAAGGTTGTGGAATTTGTTCACGAATGAAGGTGTGTTGAATAATTATTTAATTTCATATTTCTAATTTTATAATGGGCAATTTTTTTATCTGTCATTGTGTATTTGAAAAAAATGCGGGACGTTTTTATCAGAATTGGACTACGATGAGTATGGTTTAATCCTCATCATTAATAATGTGATAGTTTTAAGATGAAAAAAAGAAACTTGAAAAGAAAAGTTATTAAGGTACATAAGTATTGAAAACATTTGGTGGCTTTAGGATGTCTTCATTTACTTCTATACGTTATGAAAGTATTTATTATTTATTAAATAATTAGGTTGTGCTTGTTCCGGCAAAAGGAACCCGATGTTTAAAGATCACAGGTTTTTTAAGTGATTTGTGCTCAACATTTTTATTTTAATCTAGATTACCATGCTTATTTTGTACAGACTTTGACTGACCCATTAAACTTACAATTACTCTAATACGGTATAATTATATATTAATATATTAAATAAAGATATTAGATTTTAGTATTTCCAGAAGAATTTTTATGAACACTAAAATTATGGTAATATCAATATTAATACTGTTATTCTTATTTTTCTTTTATTATTTTTTTTGATACACTATTAAGATTGATGATGTTTGATTATTTTGTAAAATATATAAACCTGCATTGTCAATTTGAATAGTTAAATAGCAATTACTTTCCAACAGTCACTTTGAACCTTGAATTGGTTAAATTGAAGTATGACATCATTAGTGCAGACTTATAATTATATGAACCAATCAAAACAGGATTTTTTAGAAGTTTGTGAAAGAGGAAGTTCAAACGAATGGTATTACAATTGGGGAATACCTGTAAATTATAGCTTATTGTCTATGGTAGTTCTTTTCATTTGTATTTGATCTATAAACTGTGAAGTTATTTTTGACTATAGGGAAGTATCTACATAAATCTATATTCAGTGCTGATGTGTACAATGTAAATGTTCATTTGTGTTACCTCTGTATTTCTCTCTTACTGAATGTTCAACTGTTTTAACATACAGGGTTTTCACTAAAAATCAAAAGTTGAGGTTCAAAAATAACCCTTGGCTGATGATAATTTGAAGAGTTGACAAAATTTCCTTGTAATTTTTTGTAAATTTACATCTTGTTACAAATTCTCAGTAGTCAAAGGTTTACTGATTTCAAGAGTCAAAATGCTGTTTTAGGGTAAAACGAAAGCCCTGACATAGCATTGTTTATTTATTTTTTTAATTTACCTGTCATTTTTTAACTGTTCTTCATTGAGATTATACTTGTTTTTAAGCTGCATTTGTTCTATTATTTTGTTTAATCAATACACTTGTGCTTGTACATTTTTCTATTAATATTTCATTAAACAAATAATTAAGTCACTATGAAACAATTTGTGACAGTTAGTACTCCGGGAATGCACTGGATTTTTCTTGTAAGGACATTATTTATGTTGTCCCTGGGGACAAAATGTCAACCGTAACAAACCTATCATCACTACATATAATGATGTTATCAGGTACAAATTTGCAAGTATTATGCTATAAATACAGACATCATATGCATATATCTAAATGTTATAATATTATTCAACTTAAGGTGTTCAATAGTTTGTTCGCTACATAATTAGTTTAGGCTATTTCTGTGGTTATTGCATTATAGTAGGAAATAAGCTTGACTTGTCTGTCTGTATCCATGGTTTTATTAACTTGACAAAATAGTCAGATTACACCTTTTATTACCTGGGAGACATGAAATATTAATCAATACTATACTCCATATAAGTACTTAGAGTGTCACTATTATAGTATATATAAACATATTACTAATGTTTAATTAATTATACATCATTACATACATGTAGTATTTACAAGTAAGTATCATTTTGGTTTTAAATTAATTGGCAATTTGCGAAAGTTACAGAAAGCTGGACTTCTGTTTCAGGTATATCTAAATAATTTCAGACACTACCTGTGATGTGAGTCTTTGTTCTTGACATCATTGTTATCTGTTAATCTGGTGACATTGTCAAAACAAACATATCCCTGTCACACTAATTGACTGATTTATCAATTAGGTAAATGTTTCATGATTATTAACACAATATGACCGACCAGAATATAACACATGTACATAAACTTAAAGTGTATTTCTGGCTGACAGTATACCATGTATTGTATTCCTGCAAAGGCATGCACTAAGTGAGTTTTAGTTGTAAAACACATTTTTTATAGCATGTTTGACCTGTACATCTGAATGTCTTGTTTTACATAAGATACCCATTAAGTATTTATCAGTCTATCTAGTAGTACTCAGTGATTCAATTCAGATTTCATTTTAGATTAATGAGAGAGTGAAAGTACTCCTCAATCATGCTTATAAATTATATAATTCAGACTACAAAGAGAAAACATCAGCAACGATAGAGTGATAGAAGTTTTTTTTAAACAAGTATGCACGTGAATGACTAAGGAGTTCATACTGAATTTGTATCATTTAAAAATCATCTGACACAAGGGAGCTTTGATCTTTGCCTGCTCTACAAACATTAATTTCATTCACAACTGTTTTTTTTTTGTCCCTGAGCTAATTATTATAAATTCATGGTTTTTCTATTTTTGTCTAGTTTTCATATTTATTCACTAAGTAATATTAATATTATGGTGATTATCTGTATACATGAATGATTAAATATATTAACTATTGGATTTTTCTCAGGGCCTTTTCCAGCTATTTTGGGAAAAGGCCCCTGGCGTAAATTCAGAAAAAATATTTGTAATGTTGATATTTTTTGGGAAATTTGAGAAATATTTTCTTTGAATTATACTTGTTATTGTGTGACATTTTACACAAAAATCTGATGATATTAATATATAGCCTATAGCATTAAAATCTAAGAATGCCGTAATGCATATCAAGGTTATTGCTACTGTGCGGCTTTAAGAAATCAGCTGGTACTTTTACTTTTTACTGGATTTATTTACCAATTTTTGGCAGATGTATAGGATTTTCTTTGAAATTGGGAAAAAAGCAGGCTATTTTTAATTGAGAATTAAATGACGTTTTGTCATGGAACAACTGTTACAACTTACGTCAAGAAAAATAATGTCATAAAATAGATCGTATTGTTATGTACAGTGTTCATTCATTCATTTGTTACTATACATTATACGGACCAATAATGTGACAGTCTAAAATTGCTCACACTTTGATTGGTTGCCTCATATTGTGTAACTGGATTACGTGATAACCATTATAATTAAGCATTGCTATTTAATTATTTATAATCTAATGAAAGGTGTTTTACTCAGGTGCTGTCAATATTTGTCTAATGTTGATATATTTGTATGTCATTTTAATAAATTTGGCTGAATGAATGTTGGCTTTGTAAATTTAACCATTTCTCTTTTTATTGAAAGTAGAGTGACTGTTGATATATATCTGACCTAAATATTGGATATCGTTATGCCACAGATTAGGTCTTACATATGTGAAAGTAACACTGTCTGACACAAAAATTATACGTACATTTACATTTATAATGCCTCTTTGAAGTTTTAAGTATTCAGTGATTTTGTTGCAATTTTTAGGAAAGAGTCCAGATCAGGTTCATTTGGGAAAAATGCATGGTGTGATGCCAAAATTGTGAATTTTTAGGTCAGGAATTTGGGGGGAAAATGTCTTTATTTTCGATTTGGAATGGTCCATTTACCGGACCTAAACAAAGAAGGAAAAAAATTGTTGTCTTTCAAAAAAGGATTTGTATGTACTGAGAAGTTTTTTGTAGTATCATTTAATATCCTGTGGGACATTGATATGCAAGTTATTTGCATTGTAGAATTAAAGTTTGTCTCGATTACTTAAGCACAATGCGTGTTGCTGTTGCTGAGT